>OY747715.1:6865238-6892738 GCA_963556495.2 Valencia hispanica | reverse complement strand
TCCAGTGTCCTTGTCATTAAATCATGAACTCTGACCTTAACTGAGACAGCAAGGCTTTAGTTCTTTAGTGATCTCCTAGATGAGTCGTCAATGCGCTCCTGGAGTGATTTTGGTAGGTTGGCCTTTCATGCAAAGGTCCCAAAGTCTTAGAAATGGCCTTTCAGATCAATAAGTGTCAATTACTATGTTTTTCATGATTTCTTGACTTTATCGAGATCAGGGTGTTGTGTGTTGCTTTTTGACACCACACAACGTACTTATTTTCACATCAGGCCAAGCCGGTTTGGATCGCTTGTTTTTACCTTAAGAAATAAAATCATCATTTGAAAAAAGGCTTTTTCAATTTAGTTTCTTTATGTTGCACCAATTCACAACGCAGGTCATCCCCCCTCCACGAAGGTCTCACAGCCAGAGGAGGGTAGTAGGTAGTATCATTTACTCAGTTACATTTACTTGAGTAACTTCTTGGGGGGGGAAATAATTTAGGAGTAGTTTTACTAGACCATACTTTTTACTTTTACTTGAGTATTATTATTACGAAGTAACACTACTATTGAGTAACATTTCTGGATCCTCTACCCACCGTGAGTAATTTCACTGAATGAAGAACACATGTTTTAATCTCTTGTTTGTACACAAGCTTTATTTCCTGTCTGCTGCTCCTGCTGTGTCATTTGGAGATCAAGGAGATACAGTAAACACTGTGCTGTCACCTGAAGCTCTAACATAGCCTATATATACATATCATCTACTAGGGATGTAAGAAAATATTGATATGCCGATGTGTCACGATATTGTATCGATATTCAAAACCAATGTAACAGTTTTTATTTTATTTTGCAGAATTTGAATCGAACCATTAATGATGACCGTTGTTTTTGTAGTAAAATTAAAAGTATGACTGGTAGTTGATGGATGTTTTCACCTTCTTTGTTTCCAGTGGATCAACTAGATCTAGTTATAAGACTGGATGTATAAAAAATGAAACAGGTTGGAGTGTTTAGAATGCTGCGACAGTTTTTCTACTATGAAATTACGTTTTAAAAATCACAATATATAGTCTTATGGGGCGTTCACACCGGTCAGCGCGTCCAGGCAGCAGGGCGGCTAGATTACATGCAAGTCTATGGTATCAACGCATCAAGTGGGCGTCAAGCTGCCCGGCAGCAAGACGCGTGCGTTGGCGCAGCCGGCATCAGAGCGTCCACGCAGCTGATGCTCGGACGTGTTGACAGACCGTCGGAGCAGCTGCTGCCTGAAGTTGGGAAAACTGAACTTTGGGGCAGCAAACGCGGGGCGTCAACCAACCGAAGGGACTCTTTGTACTGACGTGGATCTGCAAGTCATTCATTCAAAATAGAGGATCAACTAATTGTCGCTGTCTGTAATTTTCGTGAATTGTATTTGAAGATATCGGAGGATATTGGAGTGCCAGTTAAGCAGTTAAATATTTTCTTTTAACTTTCTTATGTTAGCTAACGCTAGCCTAACCCGGTTAGGGCAACTACGGGACGTGACGCGCCGAAGCGGACTACAAAATGTGCAGCTGGGTTTTAATTTTAAAGGGTCAACTTTCGTCCGTTTGAGCGATTTGACGCGTGTACGCGCTGACCGCATTACTCATAGTATCCCAATATCTTGTATCGTCCCCCCTGTATTGTGATAAATATCGTATCACCAGATTGTTGGCAATACACATATCTATTGCCTACTGTACTTTTACAGTTTAATCATTTTAATCTATATTGATCAAATGTGAATTGGAAGTGGGGGGTTTTGTGCCTAAATTTGGTATTTTGTCATTATTTATTTGCATGATTTCCTTTTTCCTTTTAGTCTTTAAAATGCAAGAATTGCCAGAAATAATTATGTTTCTCCCTTTTGATGTTCATCAGTACTTCAGTAGCCTTTTTAGGAAATTCTGGTTTTCTCTTGAGACTTTCATGTATGACTACATTTTTCTTTCACTTGAGAAATAATATACTGAAGTTGTGCTACTCTTACTTGAGTACAATTTCTGGGTACTCTACCCACCTCTGGTCATAGCTAAACAGAACGCCAGACCAGGTGTAGCTTCTATGGAGAGAAAAAAGACTGAGAGAAAACATAAAGGTGACATTTGAAATAACAGCAAATAATGCAATTGGAAAGTAGAAGAACGTAGCAGAATGAGGAAAAGTGGTCAGTTTTGTCCTCCACCAGGTTAGGCCTATATTAGCATAAGTAAAGACATAGCCCTAGGATAACCTAAGCCCTGAGAAGGAGGCATGGGAGAGGCAAAGCCAGGGAGAACAGTGTTTTTTCCTTTACCCAGGATTTATTGGTCTGAGTTAGTTTTTAATTGTTCTAAAACCTTTAATTATGACAAAACAGATAAAATCTGTTCGAGAGGAAAGTTTACATAATTTAACTTTGGTCTTTTAAAGGCTTTCATGACATAATTAGTGAGGATGTTAGTTTTTCGGTTTTGGTCATCATCTCAATATTAAAACTCCCACATATATCAGTGATCTTTTTGACCAAAGTGACGTGACAGCTGATTAAACTGAACAACATGTTTTGAAAAAACGGCAGCGTTTTAGTCAAACCCCCCACACAAAGCGAGAGCTCCTTAAATGTTTGTGATAATCCCTCATTATCGAGAGAGACTCGCGCGCACACAAACTACATCAGCCACGGAAGACAGGCGATAAGCCGTGATGGATGGTTGCAACACATACTTTGGGAGGTAATTACAGTGGTCATCTTTGTTTTCTCTGCTTTCCTTAGAACCTTTGTTTGATTGCTTGTTTTCTTGTCTCGTTGGACCATCCTCCCTGATCGCGGCAACTAATTCGGTGACATCAATGTTGAAACTAAAGCTAAGAATGATGGTATCAAGAAGAACAATACGCTTTCATAATTTTCTGTTCCTCGTTTACATCTCATCCGTTTATGTTATGAAACAGAACCCTGTGAGCGTGCTCTGCTGCTCCCCTGCATGTTAATGCATCAGCCGAGCCAGGTTCAGAGGTCCCTATAAAGTAAGCAGCAGGAGTTATTATGCCGAGGCTGTGATTTGCAGGTGCTTCACCGGTCATTTATGGGGACCGAGAGAGGTAACTGTTGGTGAGAGTTTTGATCACCCTGAAAGATCACGGTTTTAGCCTGTCAGGGCGGAGAATTGTTGCCTGATGGATGCATTCAATCAAAGCATAAGAGGGAGAAAAGATGTGCCACTAATCCATCACTTTAAATGAGCAATAGCTTGTTTATACTGTGTTGAAGGGTATATAAATAATTACACATCAGTTTAACAGCTGATGGTAAAACCTGCCATGCAGACTCAATTTTGATCAAATAAATTACCTAAATAAGATGTTAGGAACTCATTGCCTGCTTTAAATTTTTCTGCTTTTTCGTTCATTGCAAGATATGTTGCAGTTATTTATTTTCTTTGAGTTTCATCTTATTTTATAAGCTTTTAATGACATTGTTCCCTCCAGGTGCTCCTACTGTCAAAGCACATTTTAAAAGCTTAAAATAACAAAATGTTGGGGTTTTTTTGGTTTGTAAAAAACTGAAATAAAACATGGAAAGTTTTGATCGTTTTCTATTTTTATTTTATGTGGACAGTAAAGTTAAACATGAATGTTGATTTGAGATCTACAGTGGATCCCACCTATTAAAGGTTCAATTATCACAGATTTTTCTGTGTAGCGTGACTCCTGATTGCGGGAAATTTGCGTCTTTGTGGATATTTCTGTAGAGCTTTTCTAAAAATATTTGATTCCCACTATGCGTATTAATGCATATATGGTATATTTGGTTCGTCCACTAAATATGCAAACTATTGGAGGAGTAAAGATTGACCTGATAACAAGGTGCTGCTCAAGCTGAGATGAAGAAGATAGCTGTATGGCATAAACCTTTGACAAAATGAAAGGAAAACACCTGATAATGATGATGATTAGATGAGATGAACTTGTTAATATCTCTGTTAATATCATAATTAGCCTGTTAACATTCAAAAAGCAGCTATGGTAGTGCTCAGATTGTGATAAATATGAATAGCTTTATGATGCTTACAGTTAAAGTAAAACTTAATGATGGTACTGGAATACAGTGGTCTCTAAACGTCATCCTGAGATAAACTTGAAGTTTTACATAGCTACTTCGTAGCTCGCTAAGCTAAGGCTACCATAAATCTTGATATTTATTTGATAATGTAGGCTAATGAACCAGTGTTAGACTTTTATGAAGGTCCTAGAAGAAAGGTTTAAGGATCACAAAATTTTGTACTGATTTGAGTATCTGCATTCTTGTTACACTTCAGTGTCGGCCTGGCAATGTTAGCAAAAAGCTACGGTAGAACTCAGGCTGAGAGAAATACTGATAGTTGTATCATACAAACTAAAGGCAAAGTGAAAGTAAAAACTGATGTTAGATGAAATGATTGGGGTCATTAAATTTCATCCTGATAAATGTTTGTTTACATTAGAATTGAAAGCTAGCATGTAAACATTAGCGCTAGCTAAACCCAAGTGCAACATAATTATTAATCAATTTATAATGTATACAACTGGAGTGGTGACAGTAAGACCAAGTGAAGGTTCTAAATAAAAACTGAATTATCTACGGTTATTTTGTTCTTAAATGCATTCCTCTATGTATATTTGCACAAATGCTAAGGTAGAGCTTGCACTACCATGAATATTGCTGACAATGACACTAGATGAGAGGTTTAAGATTCACTAAGTTTAATTTCAGAATAAATGTAATTGCCATAGACTGTACATAAAAGATGGACGGAGCCTGTGTGACGTCACCCGTAGGTTTCTGAAGAGCTGAATTGAAGCCCAGTGGGCGGTTCCCACCACCGCCGTCTTGGCCACATCACGCGTCTCAACACTTCCCGGAAAATACAAAAAATGGGCAGAGAGGTGGGGCTGTGAGGGTGGCGGCGGGTGATTGACACTCGTCAAACTCTGAGCCAATGTAGCCACGAGCTAACTGAGCTAACCGAAGCTAACGGAGGCCACTGGGCGCTTTTAGCCAGAAAACCACAGTTGAGCGACTCTGCTACCCCTCTGCCTTCTAGGCAGATTCAATAATTTTGTCAAATAAAATCAGGAACCCTTGTTGGTCCAAAACTTTGAATAAAACGATGTGAATTTTAAATAAAACAAGGTTTAATAATTAATATGTGAAGTAAAGGAGAAATTTGACCCATTTTTGACCAAGCAGCATTATTTTAAATGAACAGCAGAAATATAATTTTACTTACAGAAAGAAATGGAGCAGAGACTTCTTGGAAGGTCTGTTATTGTTAGCAATCAATACCACAGTGAACCATCTTTGTCCAATAGAGCACGATTAACATCCGAACTTGAATAAACATTGCGGATGCAAGTGATGGTCAAGTTCAGAGAAACGAACGGGTCTAGACTTTTAACGTGAGTCCGAGGCTGTGCCTTTCCCTGGAGTAAGCCGGGGGCCAAGCCGCTAGCCACCAGCGCTAGCACTGACGGCTCATCTGAGACCTGTCAATCAAAAGTACACGCTCCTTATTATTCATGATTTCCAACTTAAATTACATCTAAGCGGATGAGTGACAAACCTAAACTGGTTTTTTGAACCAGGCTGTAAACATGTTTATTTCTGCTGTGAAGTTGCCATTTTTAACATGGGAGTCTATGGGAATTTGCAACTTTCTGGTGCCAGCCTCTAGTGGATGAGGAGGGAAATGCAGTGTTTGTCACTTTGAAGCATTGGCTTCACACAGTTTGCCCCTTGGTAATTGTACACGACATACATTTTACTCTCAAAAACCTAACGCTAGCTATTTATCTGCAAAAAAAAAAACACCTTTAAGAGAAGAACATACAAACACAGCCCTTTAAGACCCAAGAATAACACAGCAAATAAAACTGAGAACTATGTGGGTTTAAACGTGAACATTTTTCCACATTAACTCAGACATAAGTCGGAGTTCCCAGCAGGACATTAATCCATTACGGTTAAGTGAAACGATCAGGGGCTTCTCACGCAAAACTAAGACTCCAGCTGCTGTAAAACGTAACCTTTTGATTCCTGCTTCTTATTTCCACGCTGGCATGCGACCGAATCGTGGCTCGCAATTTAAACGCATGATTTGATGCCTTGGAAAATGTATTTCATAAAAAGTTATGTTAGCACTATTTTTATCAAAACAAAAGTAAAACAAATCTCATGAATTCAGTTGATTTAAACTGGGTTCTAACCTCTATCAGAATGAAGAAACACGTTTTTTCATATAATGAATATGAAGTTTTATTCTTGATGAACAAAATGACATTTATTTGATTTCATTTTATTTCTAAGAGAATGTCAGACCTGCTTTAATGACGGAAACATGACTGTTTTAAATGGTAAATAGTATATGAATGAAAAAAGTAGCTGAACCTTTACACAGGATTACACATATAAATAAACTTCTTCAGATCATTGGTTTAACTGATGACTCCAAGAATCACAGAAACATGGTGAGAGATGGAGACTTAATCTGCAAGATTACTAAACAATAGATGCTTCTGGAAGTGAGAGGCCAGATTTGAGCTCAATTCACTGCTGGTCCACAAATCAGAGATTATTCCTTAATATCTGCAAACATGCCTCATCTTCAGACAGACAGCAGAACAGAAATAAACTGTTTTATTGGCAGGATTCACTTTGCTTTTGATGCACAAAGTTTAAACTTTATGCTTCAGAGTTTTTGTTTAGTAGCTGATCTGCAATGATGTCTAAAACAGGTTAGAACAATGTGATAGTGGTCTCTCAGCAGTCTCAGTAGAAAAAAGTGTTGAAATATTTAAGTGTTAGCATTCGCCTCTTATAAAACTGCAGCTAAAAATATATGTCAGCATCTTTCTAAGTAGTTGTAAACATGCTAATTCTTATTTGCCGCCTCTGTTTCTCCTTCCACCGACTATAAACTTTGACATTCTCGATAAATTTGAAAGAGTCCCAAGAAAGCCATTTTATCTTGGAGACTATGCTGCCCTCTCTGCTGCAAAAGCTCTGTAGCTGTCCAGGGAAGCCTTTTACCATGCAGGAGGTCTGTAGTGGGTTATTTTGCACCCGGACCATATGCTTACTTTGCATTCGTGAGAAACTGTACAACAGCAAGAAAGTTCAAAACACTCTGAAAGTTTGTCATTTTGTTTTCTTGCATTTCAATCAGTTACATTTCTATTTCATCAGTGCGTCCTCTTGATGTGAAGCACTTTCTGTTTTGTGCAGACACGCATTAGGAGGCACGGCGCATCTTTGTGCTCGTCATTGTTAATTATCTTGATGGAAAGCATAATAAAAATGCCCGTCATTTCTTTAGGATGAAGGCTGGAGCTTCCAGGAGGCACAGTGTACTCAGGCGAAATTGACCTGCCACTTAAATCCACATTAAAAAACATGACAAGTTTCTCTTTAACAGACCTTCAGTGGATAAAACGTCATGTTCCTTTGGGACTTAACGTAAATGCAGCGTGCTCAAAGTAATCTTACAACAAAACGTGTTGTTTCATAATACCTATGTTCTCCCAGACTTATAATAAGTTGTAAAAATTCTTATTTAATTTCTTGTTTTACTTGAAACATTTTGTTTTTCATCCACATCCAAATCCATGGATACACCTATCATAATTTCAATGACAGTCCCAGTAGGTTATTATTAATATTAATACAAGGGTCCACTGGTGCAAGTATCCAACTATGAAAAAATGAATAAATCTCGCAGTTCTGAGTCAGCTCCGGGTTCTCCTTTCAGAGGGATTTCCCTGGAAAACCTCCAAAGGAGTCACACTGATCGGATGTAACGGGGATCTTCAAATACTTCCATATCTTATGGCCATACAGGAGATACATAAAGACCATCTAGATCTGGGAAATTGTTATGGCTCAGCTCTTTCTTCACCAGCTCATACCGTAGCAGTCGGGAGCGGGCTGGGCATGGGGAGGTTTGGGAGTTTTCCCCAAATGGCCGGTCTGTCCTAGTCCGGTGGCCGGAACGGTTTGTTTTTGTATTCCAAAAGCTGTCGCGGTTGAGACACTGTCATGATCCTGCGGTGCGTCTGATTATATACGTGAGTGAGGCCTCTTCCTTTTATAGAAGATTTTTGTAAGCGCTACTGGTGTTGCTGCAGCTGATTTCTACCTCTCGCTACTGCGCTTAATTCTGTAAGGTTCGGAAATATTCCGGAATGTTTTTATTAGTGCTGTCATGAGATTAAAAAAACTTTGAGATTAATTAATTATGATCTGTAATTTATTAATCTAATCAATCTCTTTTTTAATCTCACCTAATAATTGCTGAGAAAAGCCCTCATCTGGAGGTATTTTCTTTTAAATTCATTACATTATTGTGGTAGAACAAAAGTTTGATACATGTAATTTTAAAAACTGGCTTTATGAAGTCATTTATTGTATTTAACAGACTTAAACAGATGCAGTCCCAGCCATTTACATTCTGCTGTTTTTGTGACTATAGTCCCAAGTGGCGCCTGCAACCTTCTGCTAAGAGCATGCACGATTCATTAGCGTTCTGGATGCAGTCGGGTAAATATCTTCTGAGTCCAACTGTATTACGGGTTAAAACAACACGTAATATGCACATTATTTTTGATACCGATGGCTTGCCATACCGGTGGACCTGGGCGGGCGGGAGAAGCTGCAGTGTACGGTGCAGACTGGTTGCCTTCTGTGAGCTCTGAGACGGGAGAGCGCCCCGCTGCTCGGTGAGAAGAGTAACATTATATGCTTCATCTAAAAGTTTCCAATAACCCCATAAAAATTTGCTAGATTTGCCGCTAGTTGTTTTGTTTTTGGAGAAAGAATTGCTAGAGGGGTCTAAAAACGCGCCAAATATGGCAAAGTTGGCAACACTTTCGGCAACTCACCATTCCTCCTCACCTGGCCCACCCCACCACGATGGAAGACAGTCATCTCATGAGTTTACAGCCAACCGATGTCCACTTTAGGGTGTGGTTAACCCCGGACAAGCACAAGAAGTCGGTTTTATTTAAAGGGAACTTGCATGCAGAAACTGTAAAATTAAAGATTAAAAATTAGATTAATGCAATTAAAACACATAGCGCGCTAAATATGGCAGTAATTAATTAATCGCAATTAACAGTATAATTTGACACCCCTAGTTTGTATGTCAACTATTTTGATATTGTTTGCTAGCTGCTACCAGACTTCAGTAGCTCTCTTCTACTTTGACGGGAAGCCAGTTTAACATTCACAGGGCTTCCAAATATAGGTCGCCTCTCCGGCTAATACTTTGCAACAGTCATAAAAATAATACTTTTCTTATCTACGACCCACCCGAATTAAAGAAACCTCCGCCCACACCTGCTAAATTAAATTGCAGAAATTCAATTGATGTATTTTTCACCTGTTGCAGTTTCTGTTTTCAGTCGGTCCTTATTGCTATGTCTTCTCCTTAATTTTCCGTCTCCGTGTCCATAACATCAGGAAATAAAAACCCCAACAATTCATAATAAAGATTTTTCACACAGATATCAAGTGGAGTACTATAGCAAAAGCTGTAGTGCTCCACTTGTGAAAGTAAATCTGTTGGGCTTCTACTTGGTACTCAGACACCAATTCTGAGCTCCACACTGCCAAACAGGACACGTTAAAAAAAAAAAAATCGAGCTAATAGCTTAACCAGAACGGGAGCCTTTATCCTAGTTTACATGTCACTCAGAAAATCAAATTATTGAATGAAGTGCGTTAGACTCCGCGACTCTAGGTGGCGAGAAGCACCCTTTCCTGTTGGCGTTCTTCCAGTTGGCCTAGGCAAGGCAAAGGAATTTTATTTGTATAGCGCACTTTTATCAACAAGGTGATTCAAGGTGCTTTACATGATTAAGATAAAGACAGCAGTAAAACCCAGACAAAGCATATAAAGTAAAAACGGCAATAAAGCAAGAACCGTACACAAAACATGATACGTCAAAGCATTACTCAAAGGCAGCTCTAAACAGATACGTTTTTAGTTGTGATTTAAAAGAAATCATTGTTTCAGCAGCTTTGCAGTTTTCTGGAAGTTTGATTAGAGGAGCATAGAAACTATGCTAGATTAGGGGTGTCAAACTCCAGTCCTCGAGGGCCGGTGTCCTGCAACCTTTAGATGTGTTACTGACTGGTCCACACACCTGAATCAAATGGTTAAACTGTCTCCTCAGCAGGCAGTTAGGTTCTACTGGGTCCTGTTGATAATCTTATTATTTGATTCAGGTGTGTTGAAACATAGACATGTCTAAAAGTTTCAGGACAACGGCCCTTGAGAACTGGAGTTTGACACCTGTAGAGAGTCACACAGATAGTAAAACAAACGCTGGCAGCGGTGAAGCAGAGGCAGTAAAAGCAGGATATGCACAATGAGCGAAGAAATGGATGGCAATGCTGCAGTTAAACTCGTTGCTGCTCGTTCTGGTGTTGTTATTCCTGCTTCTGCGGTCTAGTCACTTCCTGAAGGGGGAACGCCCAGGCTGCTAATAGCTCGGCTAAGCTGTGTTGGCGTTTACATGAAGAGAAATTTGGTTTTCTAACCACATTATCTGGGTGCGTTGGCTCAATTAATACTAGGCCAGTTTGGTTCGACTCCGGCCGGACTAAGTTGTATACATGCATTTCATGAGTCCAAATTCAGTCAGACTAAGGCAATAATTCTGTTTTTTTTCTCCCTGCAGACTGAATTTAGAATGTAACTCCTACTCAACAAGAATGGATACATTTATTTTCTCTTCCAGGGCTGAAAGAAATACAGTCATTTCTGTCTTTCAGCCCTGGTTGGAGAGTTCTGGCAGCTTGCACCAGTCAATTTAAAGCTACATTGTGTAAGAAATTCTCCCATCAAGCTGGGAAACAACCAACAGAATATTACGTTCTAGCCCCGCCTCCCACCCCCCCATTCCGAGCACGTTCTAACTCCTACGGTGGCCGTTTCACGCCAAGGTTAACATGGCTTCCAGTACTACGACTTCGTCCAGTGTTCCTTCCATTGATGTGGTTACTTTAGAAAACTACATTGCATTTAGTTATATAGTCAGACGTCTGCCGCGTCGCGAGTAGACAATCTCCCTCTGGCATTCGTCACGGTGCAACTGAGTGTAGCCAAAGCGCGAAAGGCGGAGCTAGAAATTCCAGGAATGTCCCTCGTTGGCGAATGTATTTCAAAGATGGAGGCTCATCATGGATTCAGCCATTCGCGCGACTCGCGCGTATGTATTCTGAATAGCAGATTCTACGCTTACGAGAATACTTTCATTAGTAGGTGGAAGTAATTACACATGAATGAGCACATATTTCTGAAAGAACAAAGGGGCTTTTGCTAAGAATTAACTCAAAAAAATACACAATGTAGCTTTACAATGAAAACCTGTACATCTTCATCAATCTGAAAATCTGAAATCTCTTCGGACACCCCGGGATAGCACGTGAAAAGTGGACATGTCCGAGGAAAAGAGGACGGTTGGTCAGCCTAGCCTATTTTAATCGTTCAAACACCAAATATACTTTAGTTTAATATGCACAGTGGAGACCATCTTAGCACAGTAGAGTAGATGCAGTAGATTCCTATAGAAACAAGTTTTACTTCCAAAATGAGTGAGAATAAATGTTTTTCTTGAGAGTTATGAAAAATGTTTTTTGTTTATTTTTATTCAGAGTATAATCCATCTCCAGCTGGCAGAAGCTGTGTGCACGCTCTTTATAAACTAAGATAAAACCACATCTTCATGATCTGGGAGTCCCAGGAGGCAGCAGGGAGGGGGGGGAGACTTTGACTCTCAGAAAATGTAAAGTACTTGTAGTGTACTGGGTTCATATAATGTCAAATTCTTTTTGATAAGGATTTCCCACCAGTTTCCCAATCAGGCATTAGACCTTGTTTTGCAACGTATCCCGTCTCTCAATTAGTGTGAACGGCATTACTGCGGCTCCAACACCAACTTTTGTACTAAGTCTCACCGAACTCCAGCTTTACAGCTGCAATATTTTATATTGGTCTAATTAGCTATACTGAAACTCAAAAGTTTGAATTGTCTTAAGAGCCAAAGGCTACAGCATTATAACGATCCCTTCTGGTGGTGTGGTTAGTTTCACTTTGACCTGATGTGTTGCTGATTAAAGGTGACCCGTTTCCATGTTTTCCACGTTTAACAGCAGGAACACACGACATCAGCGTGCATGAAGGAATGAATCGTCGGCTAATATCCTGTAGCAACTTGAAGGATGACTTATTGATAGCAGCGTTAAAGGAGTGCAGAGGTGCGTGAGGACAAAATGATGTAGTTTGTAAGTCATACGCAGCTGCATGAGCGAGTGCTCAACCAGCAGAGAGGCTCAGCTGGTCGGCGTCGATCTGCTATTGGGGGGCTCATCATCGACCTTCAGTTTTGTTGAAGCATCAGTGAAGTTTTCCCTCGGTTGAAGCCATGCGGGGCGATGCACACAGAGGGATGCTAATGACAGGTTTAGATTCGTTATTCAGCGCAGACCTGAATAAACGGTTTTCATATAATGTAGGAGAGAATCTATGTTTTTTTCAGGGGGCTTATCAACAAGTGGTTATCAAGATTTTTTCGCCTATATTTTTCTCACAAAAAATTAAACTTACACCCCATAACTGTTTTTGTTTTTCTTTTAAGTAGTCATCCGACGTCTTTGCACCAACTGTGACCATTCAGCAGTCGGCTTAGCTGCTTTGATGTTTGCTTCAATTGTAGTAGATTTCTCCCTTTTGTCTCTCCGTGCCGATCGCACTGATACAATTCCGCTAAATAAGAATATAATGTGACCACATCATTTTCTGTGTGTTCAATTTGGAGTCATGATTTAGCTTCTTATCTTGGTATTTATGCCAATGTCGTTTCAATCAGCAGCACTTCCTCCCCTGAACACAGCCCATCCCAAAACAATCTGTTAGGTTTCTTTGTTTTTTTCCTCCTACAGACGCTGTGGGAAACATGGGAAATCGGTAACTGTGGTAAAAGAAAATGAGGCAATCTGAAAGAAAACGAAGACCAAATTGCTCGTACGTCAATGCCACGCGCTCCTTGGAATACTTACTTCACAAACAAATTGATAACAGTCGGGGGAGTGCGTCTCTCTCCTGGGTTTTCATTTGTAATGTTTCAAATGCTCGTTTGAAAGCTTAATTTCCGACTGAAAGGAGCAGCCTTCATTCCCGTTCAATATTTTAAAATAAGAAAACTGTATCAGTGCCTGGGGAGTAAATAATAAACTTGACCAAAGCTGTTGTGGTTTTGCTTCAATTTTTTTTTTCTTCCCACATTCACTTGTATGAATAATTATTTTTAAAGCTCTGAACATTAGCCATTAGTAAACCTTTTCTAATTTCACTCTAGGGTGTCTCACTACTGGAATGAATTCTCACTGAACTCCAGCATCTCATTTTTATACCAATTATTAATAGATTTAAAGCTGACAGCCTGAATTTATTTGAATGCTAATGCTGTCCCAACTTTTTTCAGCTTCAAACAATTAAAGTCCTATTTTAAACTCAAACTCTCAGATCATGTTGACTAAACTGATAGTAAAAAAAAAAACTGTTTATTTTTGTGCAAATGAGCTTATTTTCTGGAAGTGGGGATAAAACTTCATCGTTTTAAAAAGACAAATATATCAGTGCTGCAAGGTGTGGGGATGGGATCATTTGTGATCAAAGGCAGCCCTGCATAAAGTTGTTGAACTTAAGGTAAGGTTGTTAAACAGCTGATCTGAATCCCGACCAGATCACTGCCTCGGGTTAAACTTCAGAGGAACTTCCAACTGGAGTAACTTAATAAATAGGATGTTCCGCGGAGAGAAATCTATTGTTATATGAGGCAAAAGGACTGAGAATAACCCGACTGAATGTCTCTTACAGTTCTTAGCTAATAACAATTTAAGTGTAAGGATTTTTATTTTAGATTTTAGGCCAACTTGTGATGCTAATTCAGATGCTTGATTATGTTTTGATCAGCTTTTAGCTTCTATAAAACATTTTGTGATTTTCACCTTTGAAAAATACAGAATAAGAAAAACCTTCATATTTGAGAGGATATTGGTCATATTCTAAGGCTAATGCTATCCAGTGATGTACTATTTTTACTAACTGGGTTATGGAGTATGGATTTCCACTGCAGGATTTTACAAAACACAAAGTTTTTAAAAAGCTTATATTAGAGAAAAAAATTATAGTCCTTTATTTGGGAAATGCCTTAGAAAGAGGAACTTAATTTAAAAACATGCAAATAAAGAGAAGAAAAAGAAGAAAAAGACCCTCTGATTATATACCTGCCTTCTGTGATGTCACCAGAGGGTGATGCTAGCTTTTGGGATGTTTTACCTTGATAAAATAACGATTTACAACAAAACAGCGAAAGAAGCTGTGAAGCTTTAAACTTCACTCCACCTCCCTGACTCTGCTTAGTCTGCAGAACAGGGCAGAGTACCCAAAACCTTTACTTAATTAAAAGTAGCAGTACTTCCATATACTTTTCCTCAAAAAAATACTTGAATAAAAAAGTATTTTGGTAAATGTAAAACATCTGATTTAATTTCAACAAAATGATGTAATCAGGAAATTTTGAGGTATGTGCGTAATCTGGTGTTTTTTAGAAATCAATTAAAAAATAAAACTAGTTAAAATAAACATCACTATAAATACTCAATTCTAGCAGAAGAAACATGTTTCCAAATCACTTTCTTTTTTTTCTTTTTTTCTTTTTTTACAAAATAAAGTCTTTGAAACAAGTACTTACATCTGGTAATGTAGACATGTTAGACCACTTAACTCATCTCTAGATGGCACAGGCAGCAGAAAATAATGTTAAAAGAACAAAGCTTGTACACAAACAAGAAGTCTCACTTCAACACAAACTTTGTTGCTTTTAATCAAGTGTATTTTTAATCAAAACATTCTTGTTCCTTCAGTGAAATAATTAGCGTTGGGGGAGTAGCCAGAAAAGTAATGTTGCATCAAAATATTTTGACAGATACGTTTAAAAAAAAAAACGTATTTGTTTTGACAAATGTTTTGACATAGCGCTACTTTTCTGGCTTCTACTTTTTGTCTCGTGCTTGATATATTATTTCATGAAGTTACTCAAGTAAATCTAAGTAGTTACTGAGCTGAATGATATTCTGCTGGATGACCCGTCCGGCCTTGGGCCGGTCCTGATGGAGTGTGCCAATCCAGATTCCCTCGCAGATATATATTTCAGCTTTAAAATCTGGATTTAAAGGGTCAAATCTCCTACATAAACTCTGTGGCCAACAAGCAAATTTTTTAAACAAAAAAAACTAGTTTTGTACGATGACTGCTTCCTCCTCCCTTCATCCCAGGAAAAAGGCAGGAATCCAATAGCAACCAGTGACTCAGCAGTACCTGGGTCTCTGGCTGTTACGACTCGACAAGTTTCTTATTTTCCTTGGCTTTTCACAACAACATGGTTGTCCTCTGATTATTGTATTAAACTGTGAATTAAATGTGATTCTTTAGGATTCTGCTTTTGTAAAAGAAATTCAGCATCACCCTGAAAAAGTCAAGAATTTGTAAAAACTTAGATAAAAACTTGGGGCGTATTCACTCCTTGTTTAGTTCACTTAAAACGAACTCAAATTCGTTTCCTCCCTCGGTCCGGACGTTTGGGGCCGGTGTGAATACAACCCGGCGAACCCTGGTGTGCACCAGTGAACCGAGACCCAGTAGAAGAGGTGGTCTCGGGGCGGCTCCAAATGAACCCTGGTGCGGAGCACATCAGATACGAAAGTGACCGAATTTTATTCCACTCAGTACAAAAAAAAAACTACGTTTTTAGTCTAGGCGCGCTCCCGTCTTTGGGGCATTATGATGAGTAATTGTTTTTTTGTTTTTGTATTTTTTATGCATGTGCCGCCTTAACATGCTAATGTCCCCACTGTGACATCAATACAGTTTATTTATATTCATATTTATAATATGTTAATTCTACACAATCCATCCATCTGCATCCTATCGTACACCTCATGTTGCATGAAACGGTCTCGACGCTCAAACATTTCTGTTAAGATCTGTAGCTGCATCAGAGTCGCATTGTCGGTCATTTTGACTGAAGGGGTCAAAAAAATCCGTTCATAATCAATTTTTATCCTTTAATTTTTTTTAAAATGATAACTTATTCAGTAGTTCCTTTTCATTCATTTTAGTTGGTATTAAAACCGAACAAACTGATCAGAGAATCCACATCGTGCCATCACAGATCGAGCAGATTAATAAGCTACATGTATTATGAACATTTCACCTGCTTTGGCCTGAACTGCGCTCCACCTGTGCGTAATGGAGGCCACTTCAGCCATACTTTTGTAATCAGGTAACATTTCTCCGATTAAAGTGATCAGAATAGGACAAAATTCTCTGAACAATGGGCTCTTCTGTTTGCTTCAGTTAGAGGAAATCCCACTGGATGCGCTCTTTTTGCATCAGTAGTTGAACTGTAGCCACAGGTGCGCTCCAAAGCCTCAGTAACTCTTTAACATGCTGTCAGCTTGCGGATAGCGAGATGCATCGAGTACGCTGTCCAGGTCTTAGATTATGCTCAGATGCTGTCATGGGGAATCTTTTTTTTGATTGATTTTAGTCACCTGTACTCCGTGCATACAGTTGAAAATGTCTGCGCATTTGCAGCAAGTGTTCAGGGGTTTCAATACTAGTCTGTCAAAATGACTGACACCCTTCAGATTTTTCCGTCGCCGTTGAAAAAACCGGCCAAATATGGAAAATATTCCGATTACGCGATCCCTGTGTATTAACCATAACGCCAGAAAGACGATAAGAACAGCACTCTCCATTGTTCATGTTGACCTATTTTCACTTGTCTATCTGGTTTTACCCCACTTACAAGTTTAACTCTACAATACCTGAAAGTCCTTAGCGCACGTGTCTTTTCATTGAGAAGCTCTGGTCCTGTTGTTTCTACTCGCAGTGTGAATAGGAACCACAACAAAAAAAGAAAAAACATTTGATCCGTACCAAAGCAAGTGAACTAACGGACCTTCCTGATGTGAATACACCCTTAGATTGTTGTATAAGTGGATTCTGATTTTTGTTGTGGGCAGGAAGGATCTCTTGTTGGAAAGCACTGCTAATCCTTCTCATTTGCTTTTTCCGCTCCTCTTTAAATCTCTGTCAGGCCATATGGTTTATAAGCCGGGCAGAGAAATGTTGGAGTCTGGGATACAATCCTTGCCCATTATGATCGATGGAGGGTTTGAACTTCCTCCTTCTCTCTCTGCTCATTGGTCCTGCTCTGCATCCAGGAAGCCTCCTTTCCAACTTCTTTGCGATTTAGGGTCGTAGTTAAAGACCTTATTTGAGCTATTGAGATGCCAACCAGCTGCTCCCAGCTGTAGAAACACCTTGTTGCCAAGGTTACACATCATAACTGTCTGAATGTAAAAAAGTAAGAGCAAAAATCCTTCCAGCTGCACAGCATCCAGAACCAGAAAAAAACGCAACACCTCAACCACATAATTGATGAACAGTCTAGAAAACATTAGAACTGGTGTAGCAGAGCTGCCTCGACATGCAGCCACAATGAGCGGCGCAATTCTTGAAAATTAATAATAATTAAATAAATCCACAGTTGGATTTTCAGACGGTTTACATTTGCAACCTTCACAACTGTTTCTGTACATTACTGAACAAAATATCGGAAGGAGATCATTAAACAACAATCTGATTTAACGGAAACTAAAGTGTTTTGAATAGTAAACGTAGGAAAGCAAAATGAGCTCAGATTGAACTGAACCAAATAACTGAGAGAGAGAGAGAGATAAAGCGGCTTTACTAAATCACTTCTGAATGTAGGTGAACATTTACAGAAAAACGGGTCTGGTGATCTAACGAGCAACGTTCAGCCCAACAGGAAATGGGTCCTGGTGCATCCAGGAGTGTTACCGCATGATATCAAGAACTAATCACCACGGCTCCTTGAGCTCCTTTTCGCATTTGTGAGAATGTTTTGGCTGAAATAAACAAAAAAAAAAGTGGTTAAGTCAATTAAAATGAAAGAAAAACCAGACACCTTTAGGTTTGAGAGGTTATAGGTGGAAATTCAGTGGGTGATTAAGACTTTAATAGTAAATACGTTGTTGAAAACAGTGTTTGGGTCTTCTTTGAGTGAATGTGAGCAAAGACGAGCACAGAAATCCACACAGTGTGAAGTTTACGTTGTAAAGTTGCTCTGCAGCATGTAATTCATCATGAACTGTTGGTTTTCTGTGTTTGGAGTCGATTGAATAAAAGCTTAGAAATAAATGACTAAATATGTTTCAGATTGAATCATCATCATTTTGCAATCGATGCACAATGTGGCGTCTCTTTTCAATTCGTTTTGACATTTGGACATAGTTCCCAGTATTGATTTATTTATATATATTTTTTTACAGTGTTAGGTTTTCTTTTTAGTCGCTTTAATTGGCCCTTGAAAGTATCGGCTGCGGCCGAACAGAATGTGAAGCAGCAGAAAATCAATCTCAGACGAACATTTTTTGTTTTGCAGTCATGCCCCAGCTGACCTCGCTCAGATCGCATGTTTTCACACAGAAACTGACATCTGTTTGCTCTGGAGAGAAGCCCCATGTTTCTGTCCTTCTTTGCAAAAAGACTTTGGAGCTTCCCTTGGTTTAACCGTTTGACTAAACCGAATCCATCCCTTGGAACGCAAACGGAAAGTTCTAAAATCAGGAGTTATGAAACGAGCACCCTGCAGAGCGTGATCCATCATCCAGCTGAGTTTTCCCCTAGATACACTTTAAGAGTTTATTTTATTCATCCATTAACCATCATGCCTTGGGGTTTTGTGGTCTCAGACTTGTGCATGTATGTGTATTGTGTATTAGACCATGTTGGTAACTCCTTTTTTTTCTGACACATTAATCCATCACGACAATATGCCGACGGAGGTGGACCGGGGCTGGAGGATTTCATAGCCTCTAGGAATGTCTAAGTATATAACAATTCCCACTGATACCTTAATATCTTCATATGTCCTGTGGTGTAATTGATGCACATAGTAAATGACACAATATTTCTCCAGTATAGATGGAAGACATTATAAAAACAAATATTTATGCATGAAAGGAAGATGGACAAAGCGGCAAGGAGGAGAAGGTCACTGAGTTAAAGTACCTAGTGTTAACCATCCAAAGCAAGAGAGGTGAAGAAGAGGGTGGAGAGGAAGGAGGCGAGCTGTAAGTGAATGATAGCTGCAAGAGTGAAAGGGCTGGTGGTGGTTTTTTCTAAATACCGATAAAAGCTCCTGCTCAACCATGCCCAGTTGTTTTGTGTCCTGGTTAGACAGGGTTGGACTGTTTTTAAGATGGTAGCAGGGTAGGGTGACTCATTAAGGCTTAACGTTGTTCAAATTTAAATCTTTGTCAATAACTGGTGAGAAACACTTTGAAAGACTTCTCATTGGAACAATAAACAAATCGGCACATTATCACCGCCTTTTTGGTTGTAGTGCAAGCCGTTGAAGTGGACTGCTTCGGTTGGGAGCACTGCTGCCTTCCAGCAAGAAGGTACTGGGTTCAAATACCAGGTTGGGGTCATTCTGCACGGAGTTTGCATGTTCTCCCCAAGCATATCTGGGTTCTCTCCAGGTACTTGAGCTTTCTCCCTGTCAAGGATGTACCTTGTCTCTTGCCCTTTGACCTCTGGAGATCGGCAACAGTCCCCCAGCGACCGTGCAAGGAGAAGCGGGTACAGACAATGGATGGATGGTTGGCATTTTCCGGAAGTGAACACGGGAATTTCTGGGGAAATTTACAAAATCTTGATACATTTTTCAACCCTCAGTATATCGGTTTGTTTCTTTTAATGAAAAATCCTGAGCAGCAGCAAAACATGGTTCATCAATGTTGGAAAAAAAAAAAAGCGATCTGGAAAAGACCTCAAGATAAATGGACGAGTTGAGTTTTGAATCTGGCTACCGCAGTTTGAAATGCTGGGCTTGAGTCAGCATTGGTTCACAAATGCCAAGGTTGAGAGCCGTTTAATGCACGAAAGCAGAAGGCTGAGATAATGGTGGCTGAAAGTGGGAGGTGATGGCGAGAAGGCAAGGGCATGCTGGAGGAGCAGGGAGGCTGGGGAGTGGACCAGACGGAGTGGGGACCGAGGTTAGGAGGTGACGAGCTTATAAAACCATAACCTTAGCACGAGAGCAGATGACTGAGCAGTGTGGAGGAGAAGCTGGGCTTTAAGCGCTGCTGCATTGACGAATCTGTAGAAGACAGGCATGCAGGTAGATGCAGGACGGGGGGAGATGAGGAGAAAGCGTTCAGAAAACTCACAAATAGAACACACCTCTCTGTTTTCCGCCTCTCGTTTTCTTTCCCCCAGGCACCGAACAGATGCTTCAGAGCTGTCAGATAAATAAGATGTGGTGCACAGCTGGAACATCTGTCCATTGTCTCCTGATTTATTTTAGCATTCCAGTTAGATGTGCACAATAGCAGATCCAGCGCATATAATACATGCTTTTACAGCTCTTTTATACGGGAAGGAGAATTTAAACGTCTTTTAAAAAAAGGCTTAATGAGAAACATTTGAAGCATAAAGAGAAAAAATACAGACAATAGCTCAGAATCTGTTCATAATTTAATGTTTGTAGGAGGTTTACATAGGTTACATTTGAAGAGCTGAAATGAAGCCCAATGGGCGATTCCCACCGTCGCCATCTTGGCCGACACACTTATCTCATCACGCCCAGAAAATACGAAAAACGGGCAAAGAGGCTGAGCTGAGAGTGGGGCTGTGAGTGTGGGGTCGGATGATTGACAGCCATCAAACTCTGAGCCGATGTAGCTACGAGCTAACTGAGCTAGCCGAAGCTAACGAAGGTTAGTGGGCGCTTTTAGCCAAAAAACTGCGGATTAGCGACTCTGCTACCCCTGTGTCTTCTAGGCAGATTCAATAATTTTGTCAACTAAAATCATGAAGCCTTGTTGGTCCATACGTTTCACTAAAAATATGTGAATTTTAATGAAAACAAGTTTTAATAATTGATAAGTAAAGAAGAAATAAGAACATTTCAACCAAGTAGCATTATCTTAAATCCACAGCAGAAAAATAATTTTACTTCCCAAAAAATTTTAGCAGAGACTTCTTGGACGTGTCTGGTAGTGCAATCATTACCACAGCTAGCCGCCTTTGTCCAATAAGTGCACGATCTGAGACATGTCAATCAAAGGGGCACGCCCCCTATTTCCCCCCCCCATTTTCTATCAGGATTTGTTGGGGATGTCTGAGTTTGTGTCTGAGGAACAAGTTCCGAGTTGTTTTTCCTGCTGAAAGATCCGATGACTAATTTCGTTTTTTTGGGAGATAATTATATAAAATGTCCTGAAAATGTGTTTTAAAGAGTTCTTTGTCAACATCTGACAGAGAAACTGGCTGAAACCAGCCCGCAGCATCACAGATCCTCCTCTGTACTCAACAATGGGCATGAGATACCTTCATACTTATTCATCCTTCACTTCAGTGCAACTCCACCTGGATTGTTTATTGGTGAAAAGTGCAATTTTACCTTTTACCTTATTTGGCAGCCATTTCCTGACTGTTAAAGATACTTGTAGGTTTTTGGTTGAGAGGTTTAGAAAACATTCATCTAAGTTGTTATGCCTTTTATGAGCAAGTTGTGTTAAATTTTTCCACAGCTGGCATTTTATTTTATTCTTTTAAAGAGAAAGAGGAGACAAAATGTACTTTTTTTGACACAATTGAGTACAACAGAAAAAAACATGAGCTGTAAAGAAAATCTGAGTAAATATCAGTTCTGTTTCCTAAGATGATTTGGTACAAGCCTTTGGATTGCATCATACTGAAGGACAAATTTCTGCTTTAATTAATTAAAACTCACCCAACATTGCCGGCCCAAGGCTTAAGGGAACTAAGCCACTGCTTAGGGCCTCCAAACCATAAATGCTTGAATTTTAACAGACCATAGATGTACTATTTTTACTTATTTTATTAAATTTTTTGAGAATAATACTTTTAAACAGTTTCAGCATGAATAAATTAAAATATTTTAAATAGTATAAAATTCTTATTAAAAAAAATTAGGGCTGTTTAACACATTAAAGCAGGTCGAATAATTTGTAGAATTAACGCGATTATTTTATTTTCAATGCATTGATGCATGCACATAATGAACCACCCTGTTTATCCAACAATTCAATCTGCGCTGCTTTCAGTGTTCGTCTTATAAACAGCATGGCAGACCCGAACTGCATCCACGGTTCCATGGTAACGTCTCTTCTCAGTCACGGGCCATTTAGAAGGATTATCAGTCTACGCCACTCCCTGCTCTGCTGCACATGTGGTCTCCAGAAAGAGACGCGATCATGTCTTCTTTTTTACTGTTGGTTGCGCTAATCGCTTTGATAAAAACTACTGAACCTGCGAGTTCAATTGAATTCCATCAAGTCGCACCCCTTTAAAGCAAACAAGAGACGTCTTTGGTTGCAAGCCATCAGAAGAAGTGATTGGAACGAGCAGACGATTAAAAATGTAACGATCTGCAGCGATCTCTTTGTCAGGTAAGCCTCCTTGGCTAACAAACAAGCTAACATCTTTAACCATCACTGCAACTATAAGATAACTGCAAATAATGACAATGAGAACCGAAGCTATGTAAAGGGCTGGGGTCAGACCATCTGTGCAGCCACTGTGTTGATAAACAAATAATCCCTCTATTATAAGAAACAGTCAGCTTTACATGCAGAAAATGTTAACCATTTAGTTTGGTTAGTCGTGATTAATCATGATTAACTCTCAACTACCCTGGTATTAATTGGATTAAAATTTTTAATCGTAAATCTGCCCTAAAAAAATGCTTTGTAAATAATTGATCTGTTACTATGGTTACAATCTGATGCTCTGTGAGTTTAATCTTTGTGTTTGAGCTCGGTTTGGTCTCAAATACATCTCAGCAAATAACAACCAATTATCCCTGATTGATTTTTAAGATCAGCCAATTAAACATGGCCCCTCGCTCTCAGATTCGACCGAATCTGTGTTGAAACACTGTTAGTGGTGGAGATGGTCTTAACAGGAAGAGGGGCCCCAAATTGTGCTCTGCTCAAGGCCACATACAACCTTGGGGCAGCAGGTGCAGCAGAGGGGCAGCAGAGGCTGGGGGCGGGAGGGGGGGGAATAAAAACGTCGACTCTATAATGGGATCCCTCAGGTGTCCCATCTTTACCACTTAGTTTTTATCAGGTGGAATATTTGCTCGTCATACTGGCTGCAAATCAGACGAGGTTTTGGAGCTTGACGTGCGCTTTGAACGGCCGCCGGTTGTTTCAAGGCTTCGGCCGACGGTGATTTTGGAAGCTTGTCAGACACCGAACGCTCTGCCGCAGCCGCAGCTTTCACACGCTTTTTGACTCCAACTCCGGAGTCATAAAACGGTCCAGATGAAGCTGGAATTGATTTCCCCGTATGACTTTAAGAGCGAGGCCGCTGCTTGGCTGAATGGCTCTTCACTGTGATAGCTGTCCCTCATGACCTCTGCCTGCAATGGCAAAGTGAAATGGTGATATTTCATAAGTGGCCAAAGGGGCATTGTGCAGACGTCTGTCATAAGGGCTGGGATTATCCATGACACTCAGATGTGTGTGTGTGTGTTTTTTTTATCCAGCCGTCACTGTGAGACATGCCTTTACAACTTCACGTTGTTATTTGCTGTCTGGTAGCAGCTGATGGTGATGGACTCCGTCTCAAGAGGGGCTTTTTTATCGTTTGCTTGGTTCTTTTTTTTCCCCCTCCCACTTTGATAGGCTGAGAGGCATTGACACATGGATTCAAGACGCACTGGAACAAACAGAAGCACACAGCGCTTTAATCTAAAATTGGCTTGTCATGGGCTTTATGAGTTTCAAAAAGACAATAAAGCTGTTGTCTATTCTGGACTAAAGCGATGTCCCCCGCTCTTGTCATGTGGAGACGCAATAAAAGCACTTCATCGTTTTTCTCCGCAGGTGGAGTCTCCGCTGGCCGTGGACGCGGTGCTGGGGGAGACGTCATTCTCAGTCACCGATGAAAAGGTTTCCATCACGGAGCTGCGGGTTCACACTGTGTCGGGCCTGACCTTGTCCCTGCAGCCCAGCCCAGGCAACAGCCACACCATGGTGGCCAAGGCGTCCGGCGTCCAGACCCTCACCGCCCTCAAACAGGTAACAGCGGCAGTCATCAGCCTGAGAGGAACAACTGTTTGGAGGGGGGGGGGGGGCAGCCACAATGGACAAAGCAGCTTTCATAGATGATTTTAAGGGAAATAAAAAGCTATGTGAGCAAATTTGGCACAATATGAAAAAGTAAAACACCCCACCCCATTAGTTTCCAATTAGCCACAGTCAGATCTGATTACGGCCTCACCTGTAGAATCAAAAAGTTACTTAAATAGAACCCTGTTTATGTTATTAAGAACCTTATCTGGTATATTTACTCACCTTCTGAGGACCAATATGTCCATGGTAACAAAAGCCTGCTCCTATAGTGTGCCCCCTTTTTAGGGTTAGGTGTCAGGTTTAGAGGTATGGTGAGAATTACGTTTTAGTGTTAGGGTTAGGCATAAATACAGTTACTGAAATGAATAGAAGTCAATACAGTCCTCATATGAGTATAAAAACAAACTTGTGTGTGTAAGGTTAGCTGTAAAACAGCATCATAACCAATCGCGAAGATGAACAAAATGCAAGAGCCAGAATGGAAGTTATGTTAGCAAGTTTATCATCACTCCTCCTCGTTCTGTTTTGGCATAAATTCTGTTTTAGCATATCTTCTGCTTTAGCATCACTTTTGTTTTAGCATCACTTCTGCCTTAGCATATCTTCTGTTTACCATAACTTTTGTTTTAGCATCATCTTTGTTTTAGCATCACTTCTGCCTTAGCATATCTTCTGTTTACCATAACTTTTGTTTTAGCATCATCTTTGTTTTAGCATCACTTCTGCCTTAGCATATCTTCTGTTTTAGCGTCACTTCCGCCTTAGCATATCTTCTGTTTTAGCATATCTTTTGTTTTGGCATCACTTTTATTTTAGCATAACTTCAGTTTTGGCATACCTTCCATTTTGGGATCACTTTTGTTTTAGCATAGCCTTCGTTTTAACATCAGTTTTGCTTAGGCATCGCTTCTATTTTGGCATCGCTTCCGTTTTAGCATAGCTACCGTTTTAACATAGCTTCCGTTTTAGCATCACTTCTGCCTTAGCATATCTTCTGTTTAGCATCACTTTTGTTTTAGCATCACTTCTGCCTTAGCATATCTTCTGTTTTAGCATATCTTCTGTTTTGGCATCACTTTTGTTTTAACATAACTTCGGTTTTGGCATGACTTCAATTTTAGCATTGCATTCGTTTTAGCATAGCTTCCGTTTCAGCATAACTCCCGTTTTAACATAACTTCCATTTTACCATCACGTCCGTTTTAACATCTCTTTTGTTACTTCTGTTTTGGCATAACTTCTGTTGGGGCATACCTTCTGTTTTGGCATCGCTTCCGTTTTAACATCAGTTTTGCTTAGGCATCGCTTCTGTTTTGGCATCGCTTCCGTTTTAGCATAGCTTTCGTTTTAGCATAGCTTCCATTTTAGCATAGATTCCATTTTTGCATAACTTTTGTTTTAGCATAGCTTACGTTTCTGCCTCACTTCTGTTTAGGCATCACTTTCGTTTTAGCATAATTTCCGTTTTAGCATAGCTTACTTTGTGGCATTTGTTGTTGCGTTGTGGCTTTGGAATTTTGTTGACCGTTCTGGACCACTATAACAAAATGACTTCTGTGATAAAAGCAAAAGAGTGGTGGATTTTTTTGGACCACAGGTTTGCCTGTCAGACCGTGTGCTCTCTCCTTGTTGGTGTTTTGGAGAGTGGGCCACTTGAACCTTACCTTAGGTCTTAGTCCTGTTCACAAGACAGGAGGGTAGGCCCTGATGTAAATATGAACACTTAATGAAATTAGCATAAATAAATAAAACTACAAATCATTAAAAGATTTAGATTCACACATGTAAAATTTGCTTTGCTGTGTTCACAACAGTAATGCTATGCTAATCCCGGTTGGTATCTTTATTAGCTAGGAAAATGTTTTGGTTCTGGTGTGAACCCACCTTGCTCATGAAGGAAAAAGAGCCCGTAGCTTTCCTGTCCAGTGTTTCACAGTTTGTCCCTCTTTGGGCTCCTTGTGGAAAAAGAAACGCAGCAACTTTTTGTCCATGACCAAAACTTAGCCGATGTCTTTATTCAGTCTGGCCACGCTCTGTCTCTCAAGTCTGCTCGTATTAGGAGTTGTTTGGCTACACAGAGAATGTATTACTGACTGTTGCTGCTGGTGAAAAGAAAACGGGTCTGCTGCATTGCTGCAGGCACACCTGGGTCAGTGAGAGGTTTTGGGAGAGTTGAAGGCATGTCTTCTCAGTTGGAGACAGCTGGAGCTGGCCATTTTCCCAGGGACAAAGATGCTGCAGGGGTGGCTCATCAGCACCCCACACCCCATCCTGAAACCATCAGCGCCACACCGCCCCATATGGCTACCCAAGAAGCTCACCCGCTGAGGAGACTGCCCTCGAAAAATATAACTGAACCATTTTTATCGACATACGAACAACCGACATTTAGT
The DNA here is from genome assembly GCA_963556495.2 of Valencia hispanica. Taxonomy (NCBI): domain Eukaryota; kingdom Metazoa; phylum Chordata; class Actinopteri; order Cyprinodontiformes; family Valenciidae; genus Valencia; species Valencia hispanica. Next base: position 6,866,042 of record OY747715.1, on the reverse strand, counting down.
TTTCTCCTATTTCTTTAGGTATTTGTCTATAAACTCCACAAACTTCACAAATCCGATTCCGTGTAAATTATGAATCAAATTGCATAAAAATTTTTAACAAACCAGTCACTCATAATAAATATGATACATATAGAATCCTTTAGAATCAAAGCCTCGGATGCTTTTATAACTCTGCAATTCCTTGTTTATTATATCGGAGTGGTGAAATAAAGTTGTTCCAAAGCTCGTGTCAACAAGCAGGCAGTAGTTTCTCTTTTAAGCAATAAAGTTTTTAACATTCTGCCAGCGTTGGGCAGCAATCTGCCTATTCAGGGAGGATGCCATATAAAAGCTGCTGCAATGAACTAATAAGTTTCCACTCTGTTCCTTTATAGCAAACTCAAAATTAACTGAGCCTGGAGAAAAAGACTCCTCAAATATGCCCAAATATACTCCACAAAAAAAGATTTTATTCTTGAAATGAACAGCAATAATATGTGGATTTTGTTTTATTTGTGCAAAGCAAAGGCATACAGAGGTGGATCTGTGGGAGGGATTATTTGGGATCCCTACTTCACCCAGAATAGAGCGTGCACATGTGTTTCCCCCCCCCTCCAATGTCGCTAAAAATGCAGCAACATCCACGCATCAATCATGAGTGAGAGAAAAGCAGGCATTAAATCCCAATTTTTCCTGCTTTCCGCTTCTTGGCCACCTTGAAATTTAATTATTGTAATGTATTGTCCAAATTGCTCTCCAAGGCCGGGCCATAAAAAGCAACCAATTCCTCCGGCGGCACATCCTCGCCGGGAAGCTTGGCTGAAG